>OW569408.1:5015027-5016456 GCA_937654795.1 Cistogaster globosa | reverse complement strand
TATATATATATATATTACAGTGTTTAGGAATTGTATTTGTGCTTTTTATATTATTTGTAGTAATTGTCTTCAATACTTCGGGTAGAACTATTTTTCCAAATAAATGTATTTGGGCTTGTTTGATGTACTAGCAGTTGAAAATTAAGTGAATAATATCCATTGGAGTATTATTGTTACATAGGTGGCATTGGTTTTTAATGGAGCCGTTAAAAAGATGTTGATGAGTGATAAAGGTATGTCCTAATCTTAGGCGACTAAATGTTTGAATATCACGTTTTAAAATTTCTTTAGGAAAAAAGAGGTGGGCTTCCGTGAGGATTGAACCTTTTATAGTGGTGTTGATAACTTGTCCAGTTTTCCATTGCTTCTTCTTTAATTTTTTTAAGGATAGTACGTTTAATGTCTTTTTTATTTGAAGAGGAATAACTTATAATTGGTGCAAATGTAGCGTACTTAGCTGCTTGGTCGGCCAAGGAGTTACCTACGATGCCAGTATGTCCTGGAATCCACATAATTTTAAATTTTATGTGATATTTTATTAATAGATCTCTAACTTTCGATATTAATTTGTTTTTATTTCTTAAGTTTTGGATGGCTATAATGGCATGATCGATAAATGATCGATATTATGATAATGATCGATAAAAGTTAAGGTATCGATAGTTCCTTTATTAGGTTTTAAAGCAATTTGATGTATGCTTAAAAGTTTCTTCTTGAGTAAAAACCACACGTTATTCTTCTAGAAATAATTTTCTCTAAGATTTTAGACTGGCAGGAGATCAAGGAAATTGGTCTATAGCCTTCAATTGTAGTGTTATCCTTGTTAGGTTTAGAGTTAGGAATAATCATGGATATCTTCCAGCTTTTAGGTATGATACCAGTGCTAAAAATTAAGTTGTATAGTTGGCGTAATACTAGTAGTGAACTAATATTGGGTATAATATTTTGTCAAACCCCGGAGTTTTACCTTTCATGCCTAAAAGAGTTGATTTAATTTCAAGAACTGAAATGATTTCTTCCAGAATTTTTGAAGATTGGTTTATCTCGAAGTTAGGGATAATATTAATATTTTCTTTGAGGCGTTTGAAGTCATTGCTAAAGCTGCTGTCCCGAGATTGATTTGACCAAAACACAGCAAACATGTTGGAAATTTCGATTGGGTCAGAGATTGTGGAATTATTGTTGGTTATAAAACGTATTTTTTATGAGTATTTATTAAATTTAGTTTATTTACATTTGACCAGATTTAATTATGGCGTGCGGGGGTTTATTTGTTTAGTAAATTCAAAGAATGATTATTTTTGCAAGTTTACTTTGGAATTTAAATAGCGCATTTGGTTTTTTATAGGCTAGTAGATATTCTCTGGTTGGATCTTTTTTAAATTTGTTAAGGAGCTGTTGTTTAATAGTACGAAGCATTTGTAATTCG